>OX463809.1:0-15000 GCA_949825045.1 Argyresthia goedartella | reverse complement strand
CTAACCTAACCTAACCTAACCTAACCTAACCTAACCTAACCTAACCTAACCTAACCTAACCTAACCTAACCTAACCTAACCTAACCTAACCTAACCTAACCTAACCTAACCTAACCTAACCTAACCTAACCTAACCTAACCTAACCTAACCTAACCTAACCTAACCTAACCTAACCTAACCTAACCTAACCTAACCTAACCTAACCTAACCTAACCTAACCTAACCTAACCTAACCTAACCTAACCTAACCTAACCTAACCTAACCTAACCTAACCTAACCTAACCTAACCTAACCTAACCTAACCTAACCTAACCTAACCTAACCTAACCTAACCTAACCTAACCTAACCTAACCTAACCTAACCTAACCTAACCTAACCTAACCTAACCTAACCTAACCTAACCTAACCTAACCTAACCTAACCTAACCTAACCTAACCTAACCTAACCTAACCTAACCTAACCTAACCTAACCTAACCTAACCTAACCTAACCTAACCTAACCTAACCTAACCTAACCTAACCTAACCTAACCTAACCTAACCTAACCTAACCTAACCTAACCTAACCTAACCTAACCTAACCTAACCTAACCTAACCTAACCTAACCTAACCTAACCTAACCTAACCTAACCTAACCTAACCTAACCTAACCTAACCTAACCTAACCTAACCTAACCTAACCTAACCTAACCTAACCTAACCTAACCTAACCTAACCTAACCTAACCTAACCTAACCTAACCTAACCTAACCTAACCTAACCTAACCTAACCTAACCTAACCTAACCTAACCTAACCTAACCTAACCTAACCTAACCTAACCTAACCTAACCTAACCTAACCTAACCTAACCTAACCTAACCTAACCTAACCTAACCTAACCTAACCTAACCTAACCTAACCTAACCTAACCTAACCTAACCTAACCTAACCTAACCTAACCTAACCTAACCTAACCTAACCTAACCTAACCTAACCTAACCTAACCTAACCTAACCTAACCTAACCTAACCTAACCTAACCTAACCTAACCTAACCTAACCTAACCTAACCTAACCTAACCTAACCTAACCTAACCTAACCTAACCTAACCTAACCTAACCTAACCTAACCTAACCTAACCTAACCTAACCTAACCTAACCTAACCTAACCTAACCTAACCTAACCTAACCTAACCTAACCTAACCTAACCTAACCTAACCTAACCTAACCTAACCTAACCTAACCTAACCTAACCTAACCTAACCTAACCTAACCTAACCTAACCTAACCTAACCTAACCTAACCTAACCTAACCTAACCTAACCTAACCTAACCTAACCTAACCTAACCTAACCTAACCTAACCTAACCTAACCTAACCTAACCTAACCTAACCTAACCTAACCTAACCTAACCTAACCTAACCTAACCTAACCTAACCTAACCTAACCTAACCTAACCTAACCTAACCTAACCTAACCTAACCTAACCTAACCTAACCTAACCTAACCTAACCTAACCTAACCTAACCTAACCTAACCTAACCTAACCTAACCTAACCTAACCTAACCTAACCTAACCTAACCTAACCTAACCTAACCTAACCTAACCTAACCTAACCTAACCTAACCTAACCTAACCTAACCTAACCTAACCTAACCTAACCTAACCTAACCTAACCTAACCTAACCTAACCTAACCTAACCTAACCTAACCTAACCTAACCTAACCTAACCTAACCTAACCTAACCGAACCTAACCTAACCTAACCTAACCTAACCTAACCTAACCTAACCTAACCTAACCTAACCTAACCTAACCTAACCTAACCTAACCTAACCTAACCTAACCTAACCTAACCTAACCTAACCTAACCTAACCTAACCTAACCTAACCTAACCTAACCTAACCTAACCTAACCTAACCTAACCTAACCTAACCTAACCTAACCTAACCTAACCTAACCTAACCTAACCTAACCTAACCTAACCTAACCTAACCTAACCTAACCTAACCTAACCTAACCTAACCTAACCTAACCTAACCTAACCTAACCTAACCTAACCTAACCTAACCTAACCTAACCTAACCTAACCTAACCTAACCTAACCTAACCTAACCTAACCTAACCTAACCTAACCTAACCTAACCTAACCTAACCTAACCTAACCTAACCTAACCTAACCTAACCTAACCTAACCTAACCTAACCTAACCTAACCTAACCTAACCTAACCTAACCTAACCTAACCTAACCTAACCTAACCTAACCTAACCTAACCTAACCTAACCTAACCTAACCTAACCTAACCTAACCTAACCTAACCTAACCTAACCTAACCTAACCTAACCTAACCTAACCTAACCTAACCTAACCTAACCTAACCTAACCTAACCTAACCTAACCTAACCTAACCTAACCTAACCTAACCTAACCTAACCTAACCTAACCTAACCTAACCTAACCTAACCTAACCTAACCTAACCTAACCTAACCTAACCTAACCTAACCTAACCTAACCTAACCTAACCTAACCTAACCTAACCTAACCTAACCTAACCTAACCTAACCTAACCTAACCTAACCTAACCTAACCTAACCTAACCTAACCTAACCTAACCTAACCTAACCTAACCTAACCTAACCTAACCTAACCTAACCTAACCTAACCTAACCTAACCTAACCTAACCTAACCTAACCTAACCTAACCTAACCTAACCTAACCTAACCTAACCTAACCTAACCTAACCTAACCTAACCTAACCTAACCTAACCTAACCTAACCTAACCTAACCTAACCTAACCTAACCTAACCTAACCTAACCTAACCTAACCTAACCTAACCTAACCTAACCTAACCTAACCTAACCTAACCTAACCTAACCTAACCTAACCTAACCTAACCTAACCTAACCTAACCTAACCTAACCTAACCTAACCTAACCTAACCTAACCTAACCTAACCTAACCTAACCTAACCTAACCTAACCTAACCTAACCTAACCTAACCTAACCTAACCTAACCTAACCTAACCTAACCTAACCTAACCTAACCTAACCTAACCTAACCTAACC
Source organism: Argyresthia goedartella (assembly GCA_949825045.1). Taxonomy (NCBI): domain Eukaryota; kingdom Metazoa; phylum Arthropoda; class Insecta; order Lepidoptera; family Argyresthiidae; genus Argyresthia; species Argyresthia goedartella. The sequence continues at coordinate 11,939 of OX463809.1, read as the reverse complement.
TAACCTAACCTAACCTAACCTAACCTAACCTAACCTAACCTAACCTAACCTAACCTAACCTAACCTAACCTAACCTAACCTAACCTAACCTAACCTAACCTAACCTAACCTAACCTAACCTAACCTAACCTAACCTAACCTAACCTAACCTAACCTAACCTAACCTAACCTAACCTAACCTAACCTAACCTAACCTAACCTAACCTAACCTAACCTAACCTAACCTAACCTAACCTAACCTAACCTAACCTAACCTAACCTAACCTAACCTAACCTAACCTAACCTAACCTAACCTAACCTAACCTAACCTAACCTAACCTAACCTAACCTAACCTAACCTAACCTAACCTAACCTAACCTAACCTAACCTAACCTAACCTAACCTAACCTAACCTAACCTAACCTAACCTAACCTAACCTAACCTAACCTAACCTAACCTAACCTAACCTAACCTAACCTAACCTAACCTAACCTAACCTAACCTAACCTAACCTAACCTAACCTAACCTAACCTAACCTAACCTAACCTAACCTAACCTAACCTAACCTAACCTAACCTAACCTAACCTAACCTAACCTAACCTAACCTAACCTAACCTAACCTAACCTAACCTAACCTAACCTAACCTAACCTAACCTAACCTAACCTAACCTAACCTAACCTAACCTAACCTAACCTAACCTAACCTAACCTAACCTAACCTAACCTAACCTAACCTAACCTAACCTAACCTAACCTAACCTAACCTAACCTAACCTAACCTAACCTAACCTAACCTAACCTAACCTAACCTAACCTAACCTAACCTAACCTAACCTAACCTAACCTAACCTAACCTAACCTAACCTAACCTAACCTAACCTAACCTAACCTAACCTAACCTAACCTAACCTAACCTAACCTAACCTAACCTAACCTAACCTAACCTAACCTAACCTAACCTAACCTAACCTAACCTAACCTAACCTAACCTAACCTAACCTAACCTAACCTAACCTAACCTAACCTAACCTAACCTAACCTAACCTAACCTAACCTAACCTAACCTAACCTAACCTAACCTAACCTAACCTAACCTAACCTAACCTAACCTAACCTAACCTAACCTAACCTAACCTAACCTAACCTAACCTAACCTAACCTAACCTAACCTAACCTAACCTAACCTAACCTAACCTAACCTAACCTAACCTAACCTAACCTAACCTAACCTAACCTAACCTAACCTAACCTAACCTAACCTAACCTAACCTAACCTAACCTAACCTAACCTAACCTAACCTAACCTAACCTAACCTAACCTAACCTAACCTAACCTAACCTAACCTAACCTAACCTAACCTAACCTAACCTAACCTAACCTAACCTAACCTAACCTAACCTAACCTAACCTAACCTAACCTAACCTAACCTAACCTAACCTAACCTAACCTAACCTAACCTAACCTAACCTAACCTAACCTAACCTAACCTAACCTAACCTAACCTAACCTAACCTAACCTAACCTAACCTAACCTAACCTAACCTAACCTAACCTAACCTAACCTAACCTAACCTAACCTAACCTAACCTAACCTAACCTAACCTAACCTAACCTAACCTAACCTAACCTAACCTAACCTAACCTAACCTAACCTAACCTAACCTAACCTAACCTAACCTAACCTAACCTAACCTAACCTAACCTAACCTAACCTAACCTAACCTAACCTAACCTAACCTAACCTAACCTAACCTAACCTAACCTAACCTAACCTAACCTAACCTAACCTAACCTAACCTAACCTAACCTAACCTAACCTAACCTAACCTAACCTAACCTAACCTAACCTAACCTAACCTAACCTAACCTAACCTAACCTAACCTAACCTAACCTAACCTAACCTAACCTAACCTAACCTAACCTAACCTAACCTAACCTAACCTAACCTAACCTAACCTAACCTAACCTAACCTAACCTAACCTAACCTAACCTAACCTAACCTAACCTAACCTAACCTAACCTAACCTAACCTAACCTAACCTAACCTAACCTAACCTAACCTAACCTAACCTAACCTAACCTAACCTAACCTAACCTAACCTAACCTAACCTAACCTAACCTAACCTAACCTAACCTAACCTAACCTAACCTAACCTAACCTAACCTAACCTAACCTAACCTAACCTAACCTAACCTAACCTAACCTAACCTAACCTAACCTAACCTAACCTAACCTAACCTAACCTAACCTAACCTAACCTAACCTAACCTAACCTAACCTAACCTAACCTAACCTAACCTAACCTAACCTAACCTAACCTAACCTAACCTAACCTAACCTAACCTAACCTAACCTAACCTAACCTAACCTAACCTAACCTAACCTAACCTAACCTAACCTAACCTAACCTAACCTAACCTAACCTAACCTAACCTAACCTAACCTAACCTAACCTAACCTAACCTAACCTAACCTAACCTAACCTAACCTAACCTAACCTAACCTAACCTAACCTAACCTAACCTAACCTAACCTAACCTAACCTAACCTAACCTAACCTAACCTAACCTAACCTAACCTAACCTAACCTAACCTAACCTAACCTAACCTAACCTAACCTAACCTAACCTAACCTAACCTAACCTAACCTAACCTAACCTAACCTAACCTAACCTAACCTAACCTAACCTAACCTAACCTAACCTAACCTAACCTAACCTAACCTAACCTAACCTAACCTAACCTAACCTAACCTAACCTAACCTAACCTAACCTAACCTAACCTAACCTAACCTAACCTAACCTAACCTAACCTAACCTAACCTAACCTAACCTAACCTAACCTAACCTAACCTAACCGGCGCCAACCGCTAATAAATTGGGTATCCGCAAGCAGTTGAGTGTGGTGCAGAGAGGATTTGCTCAAAAAATGTGCAGAGCTTACCGCACTGTGTCCCTGGACTCAGCCCTGGTGTTGGCAGGAATACTCCCTCTCGATCTCCGAATTCGTGAGGCAGCCTCGTTATACGAGGCTAAAAAGGGGATTCCCAAGCCGGCGCTGGGTGACGGGGGGGTGGAGCGGATGGCTCGCAAAATAGATTTCCCACACCCCGCCGAGCAAACGAGCCTCGAGTTCGGCATCTTGGCGGACGAGGAACAATATAAGACAATCTCGAATTTCGAAATTTGCATATTCACCGATGGCAGCAAGATTGAGGGTAAAGTGGGTGCGGCGCTGTCCCTGTGGAGAGGCGAAACAGAGATCCGATTCTTAAAGCTTAAGTTATCGCCTTACTGCACTGTCTACCAGGCAGAACTCCTGGCGCTCTGTCAAGCGGTTAGAGAAGTGCTCAAGCACCCGTCGTGCACCACAGTGGGTATCTGCAGCGACTCGATGACGGCTCTCCAAACGGCAACAAACGTCGGTTCTACTCATCCCCTAGCAGTTGAAATTAGAGAAAAATTGACACTTTGTAGACGCCAGAACAAGTGTGTTTCTCTGTTCTGGATCAAAGCCCATGCAGGACTGGAAGGAAATGAGAGAGCCGATCAGCTCGCAAAAGATGCTGCTCTCAGGTCAAAAACCCGGCCACAATACGACCTATGTCCTGTTTCATTCGTCAAGCGTATGAACAGACTAGAAACAATTGCCGAATGGAACAGGAGATATAAAGGCGGGAAAACGGCTGCAATTACCAAGCTGTTTTTCCCTGATGCATCAGCGGCGTACAAAACAGCACGAAATATTGTACAATCATACATCACAACACAACTTTTCACAGGGCATGGTGGGTTTTCCGAATACCTACACCGTTTCAAGCGTAAGGATAGCCCATCGTGCGCCTGCGACCCAGCCGTGAGCGAAACAGTCCCCCACATCATAGCCGAATGCCCAATATTTGCCAAAGAAAGGTTTGAGGTAGAGCAGGAGATAAATGAAAAAATCGAGAGTGGAAATTTCGCGAAAATAATGAGTGGCACGCATAAAGACTCATTTTTAGAGTATTGTAAGAAGATAGTTATAAACGTAAATAAAAGAAATAAGTAGAATTAAGGAAACCATGATATTATCATATTTTGATGATATGAGAAAATATCATAGAGATAAATATAAAGACAAAGTGTGAAAGGTAGGTTATTATAAGTGCTCAAATAGGTCGTACAAAATAGTTTAATTTATGGAAAAAAAGGAAAAGGAAAAAAAAAAAAAAAAAAAAAAAAAAAAAAAAAAAAAAAAAAAAAAATAATAATAATAATAATATTGTGTTTACATATATAAAAAGAAAAAGAACAAAAAAGTATCTCCTACATTAGTTAGTTATAGTAGTTTTGTTATAGTTAGATAAATAATGATAAGATATAATAACATAAACGTAATAAAAAAGGCCTTGTCTAAGATAAGGGTAAAATGTAAAGGGTGTGCATCAGGGTTTTTTAGTCGGTAAGAGTCCGACACTGTCTGGGTCTCCCCTCCCAGACGTCCATGAGGATTTTTCCCAGGTGCAACCCTACTTTATAAAAAAAAAAAAAAAAAAAACCTAACCTAACCTAACCTAACCTAACCTAACCTAACCTAACCTAACCTAACCTAACCTAACCTAACCTAACCTAACCTAACCTAACCTAACCTAACCTAACCTAACCTAACCTAACCTAACCTAACCTAACCTAACCTAACCTAACCTAACCTAACCTAACCTACCTTACCTAACCTAACCTAACCTAACCTAACCTAACCTAACCTAACCTAACCTAACCCTACACAAGAAATAGAACTAATCACATCTGTTCAACAGCTAGAGATAACAATAGACACATACTCAAAAGCCATTACACAAACAATACCTACTAAGAAACACACAGAAACACTTACAATACCGTGGTGGTCTCAGGAGCTTGCTGAGATGAAAAGGGAAGTCAACACCAGAAGACGAAGGATAAAAAATGCAGCACCGGTCCGAAGAGATACTGTGGTTGGCCTCTACTTGAAAAAGAAAGAAGAATATGAGTTAGCAGAAAAGAAAGCTCAAACTGAGAGCTGGAAGGAGTTTTGTGGTAAACAGGATAAGGAGGGTGTTTGGGAAGGAATATACAGAATAATAAGAAGAACCGCAAAGAGGGAAGAAGATATTCCACTTGAGAAGAATGGGCAAATACTAGACGCAAGGGAATCAGCACGACTACTGGCCGAGACCTTTTACCCTGAGGACAAACAAGAGGACGACAGCTTGGAACATCAACAAGTAAGAGCAGTAGCTGACCAAGTAAACGCGTGGAGTCATGCTGAGCATCATGACCCACCGTTTACCGTAAGGGAACTGAACCATGCAGCAGAGTCCTTTAATCCAAAGAAGGCTCCGGGAGCAGATGGATTTACAGCTGATATATGCGTCCATGCAATAAAATGCGATACCGAATACTTTTTGGCACTATTGAACATATGTTTGGCTTGCCACTACTTCCCAAAAGTATGGAAGGAGGCAACGGTAGTGGTTTTGAGAAAACCAAATAAAGAAACTTACTCCGTACCTAAATCGTATCGACCGATCGGACTTTTGCCTGTACTAGGAAAGATCTACGAAAAGATGCTGGTTGCTCGCCTCAAATATTACGTTTTGCCTACCATTAGCCCACACCAATATGGATTTATGCCCCAGAAAAGCACTGAAGACACCCTCTACACCCTAATTCAGTACATCCGTATGAATTTAGACCAAAAGAAAATACTTACAGTTGTGTCGCTGGATATAGAGGGGGCTTTTGATAGTGCCTGGTGGCCAGCCATAAAAGTGCGTCTGGCAGAGGTGGATTGCCCAGTGAACTTGAGGCGAGTAATCGGTAGCTATCTTGAAGACAGATCGGTGAGAGTTAAATATGCTGGACAGGAACACTGTATGGGTACGAGTAAGGGTTGCGTTCAGGGCTCCATAGGTGGGCCAATCCTCTGGAACCTTTTGTTGGACCCACTCCTTCGGCAGTTAGAAGAAAGAGGCATCTACTGCCAAGCATTCGCCGATGATATCGTCTTGGTGTTCGACGGGAATACAGCGCTTGAGATTGAGAGGCAGGCAAATCTCACTCTTGAGCATGTTCGAGCGTGGGGTGTCAGAAACCGTATGAAGTTTGCACCGCACAAAACCTGTGCGATGGTGGTAACCAGAAGGTTAAAGTACGACACACCACGTTTGAGCATGGGCGGGGTCGGGATCGGCCTGTCTCGAGAAATCAAACTACTTGGTCTCACCATTGATGATAAGCTCACTTTCAACAAACATGTAACCCTAGCCTGCAAAAGAGCAATATCCATTTATAAACAATTGGCGAGAGCAGCTCGTGTCAGCTGGGGTTTACACCCGGAGGTGGTTAGGTTGATTTACAAAGCAGCAGTCGAGCCCGTGCTGCTGTATGCTGCGAGTGCGTGGGCGCCAACCGCTAATAAATTGGGTATCCGCAAGCAGTTGAGTGTGGTGCAGAGAGGATTTGCTCAAAAAATGTGCAGAGCTTACCGCACTGTGTCCCTGGACTCAGCCCTGGTGTTGGCAGGAATACTCCCTCTCGATCTCCGAATTCGTGAGGCAGCCTCGTTATACGAGGCTAAAAAGGGGATTCCCAAGCCGGCGCTGGGTGACGGGGGGGTGGAGCGGATGGCTCGCAAAATAGATTTCCCACACCCCGCCGAGCAAACGAGCCTCGAGTTCGGCATCTTGGCGGACGAGGAACAATATAAGACAATCTCTAATTTCGAAATTTGCATATTCACCGATGGCAGCAAGATTGAGGGTAAAGTGGGTGCGGCGCTGTCCCTGTGGAGAGGCGAAACAGAGATCCGATTTTTGAAGCTTAAGTTATCGCCTTACTGCACTGTCTACCAGGCAGAACTCCTGGCGCTCTGTCAAGCGGTTAGAGAAGTGCTCAAGCACCCGTCGTGCACCACAGTGGGTATCTGCAGCGACTCGATGACGGCTCTCCAAACGGCAACAAACGTCGGTTCTACTCATCCCCTAGCAGTTGAAATTAGAGAAAAATTGACACTTTGTAGACGCCAGAACAAGTGTGTTTCTCTGTTCTGGATCAAAGCCCATGCAGGACTGGAAGGAAATGAGAGAGCCGATCAGCTCGCAAAAGATGCTGCTCTCAGGTCAAAAACCCGGCCACAATACGACCTATGTCCTGTTTCATTCGTCAAGCGTATGAACAGACTAGAAACAATTGCCGAATGGAACAGGAGATATGAAGGCGGGGAAACGGCTGCAATTACCAAGCTGTTTTTCCCTGATGCATCAGCGGCGTACAAAACAGCACGAAATATTGTACAATCATACATCACAACACAACTTTTCACAGGGCATGGTGGGTTTTCCGAATACCTACACCGTTTCAAGCGTAAGGATAGCCCATCGTGCGCCTGCGACCCAGCCGTGAGCGAAACAGTCCCCCACATCATAGCCGAATGCCCAATATTTGCCAAAGAAAGGTTTGAGGTAGAGCAGGAGATAAATGAAAAAATCGAGAGTGGAAATTTCGCGAAAATAATAAGTGGCACGCATAAAGATTCATTTTTAGAGTACTGTAAGAAGATAGTTATAAACGTAAATAAAAGAAATAAGTAGAATTAAGGAAACCATGATATTATCATATTTTGATGATATGAGAAAATATCATAGAGATAAATATAAAGACAAAGTGTGAAAGGTAGGTTATTATAAGTGCTCAAATAGGTAGTACAAAATAGTTTAATTTATGGAAAAAAAAAGGAAAAGGAAAAAAAAAAAAAAAAAAAAGAAAGAAGAAAAAAAAAAAAAAAAAAAAATAATAATAATAATATTGTGTTTACATATATAAAAAGAAAAAGAACAAAAAAGTATCTCCTACATTAGTTAGTTATAGTAGTTTTGTTATAGTTAGATAAATAATGATAAGATATAATAACATAAACGTAATAAAAAAGGCCTTGTCTAAGATAAGGGTAAAATGTAAAGGGTGTGCATCAGGGTTTTTTAGTCGGTAAGAGTCCGACACTGTCTGGGTCTCCCCTCCCAGACGTCCATGAGGATTTTTCCCAGGTGCAACCCTACTTTAAAAAAAAAAAAAAACCTAACCTAACCTAACCTAACCTAACCTAACCTAACCTAACCTAACCTAACCTAACCTAACCTAACCTAACCTAACCTAACCTAACCTAACCTAACCTAACCTAACCTAACCTAACCTAACCTAACCTAACCTAACCTAACCTAACCTAACCTAACCTAACCTAACCTAACCTAACCTAACCTAACCTAACCTAACCTAACCTAACCTAACCTAACCTAACCTAACCTAACCTAACCTAACCTAACCTAACCTAAGGAAACGAGCGCGCCGACTTGCTGGCCAAAGAAGCCGCACTGCAAAGGAAGACGGCACCTGATTATGGTCTTTGCCCAGTGTCGTTTGTTAAGAGACAGATTCGCCACGAGACCCTGGTCGAATGGAACAACCGCTACGTTACTGGAGAGACTGCTTCCGTAACTAAGGACTTTCTCCCAAATGCCGTGGTAGCCTATAAAGTGATCAGAAATATACAACTGAACCCTCTTCTTGTGCAGGCGCTAACGGGTCATGGCGGTTTTGCGTTCTATCTCCACAGGTTTAAATGCAAGGATAGCCCCGCCTGCATCTGTGATCCGGCGGTGGATGAAACAATCACGCATCTCTTATTAGAGTGTCCTAAATATGGAGCCGACAGATTGAACCTAGAAATCGAAACGGACCTAAAGCTGAATAAAGACAATCTGCCGGAATTCTTAACTTGCAAAATTAAAGATCGATTTGTAGATTTTATGGAAAGAATTGTTCAGCAAGCAGGAAAAAGAAATGGTAGCAAAAATATAGGTAGGAAGCCATATGTTCTTGGAACATAATAATCATGTTTCGAAACATATAAGCAACAAATATATATATATATATATATATATATAAGCAAAATAGTAATAAGAATGTAAATGTAAGAAAATTGTATATAAAATTATATAATTGTATATTATATAATATTTATATATAAAGTAAGTATATGTAAATTACGAAATAAAAAGAAATAAAAAAAAAAAAAAAAAAAAAACCTATCAAAGAACCGAATATTTTAAATAAATATAAAAGTATTAAAAAAAAAAATAAAAAAAAAAAAAAAAAAAAAAAATGTGATGTGGTTGTCATGGTAATTAGTTAACAAAATTCTTAGTAATTAGTTAATAAACATTTCTCCTTTATTTTGTTCTGTTTTATGCTATGAAGATATAAGACGTAACAAAGCGTGAGCACGTCTCACATGACGGAAGAAATTGGATGAAGAAGACAAAAGAAAACATAATTTATAATATCTCCGAGTAATTTTGTCGGAGGAAAAACACTGTCTGGACAAATCGGGTTTTTAGCCGGTAGGAGTCCGGCACTGTCTGGGTTCCCCTTCCCAGACGTCCATGATGGATTTTCCCGGTATGTTCATTGAAGAAAAAAAAAAAAAAAAAAAAACCTAACCTAACCTAACCTAACCTAACCTAACCTAACCTAACCTAACCTAACCTAACCTAACCTAACCTAACCTAACCTAACCTAACCTAACCTAACCTAACCTTACTAACCTAACCTAACATACGTTTCCTGATGTATGGAAGCATGCCATTGTTCTACCACACCCGAAGAATAATAGCCCTACCGAACTAAAGGATCTCAGGCCTATCAGCATTTTACCATGTCTGTCTAAAATTTTAGAAAATGTAGTTTGTGAACAGTTAACCGACTTTCTTGAAAGAAACCATATGTTGCCTGTGGTGCAATCAGGCTTCAGAAAGGGGCGCAGCACCACGACAGCATTGCTCGACGTTACCGATAATATACTAAACGCACAGGACAAAGGCATGTGCACGCTCTTGGTATTGCTTGATTTTTCAAGGGCCTTCGATTGCTTAAATATAAACCTTCTTTTGTCAAAGCTACGCTATTATGGGTTTGATCACGACGCTATTAATTGGTTTGATAGTTACCTCAAAAATCGCTCCCAATGTGTTAAGATACATCGTAGTGATGGTTCGCAAGTGGTGTCTGACAAAAGTCAGGTCAATAGGGGTGTCCCCCAAGGATCAATTCTGGGGCCAATTTTATTTATTTTATTCTCAGCGGATATTACTAAGCATATCAGACACTGTAAGTTTCACATATATGCGGATGACATCCAAGTATATATATCGAGCAAGCCACATGATATAAATGACGCAATATACAACCTTAATGAAGATCTTGGTAGAATATCTGATTGGTCCTCTAGTAATTGCCTTCGATTGAACCCAACAAAAACTAAGTACCTAATCTTCGGTAGCAAGTACCAAGTAGATAATATAAACCCAACGACATGTGTTGAGCTCATGGGAGAGCCTATCGAAAGAGTGTACGAAGCCAGAAACCTAGGACTTATCATGGACAGTGGCTTACGTTTTGAAACGCATGTGAGCCATTGTGTGCGAGACTGTTTTTATAGGTTGAAGATTCTGTACAAGATGAGGCCGTATTTGGGGTTAACGTTGCGAATACAATTGACTGAGTCACTGGTTCTGTCTAAACTGAATTACATGGATACGGTTATTGGTCCGCGACTTTTGGCAAAAACCAAAAAGTTAGTGCAACGCGTACAGAATGCTTGCGCGCGATTCAATTTTGATATTCCGTTAAGGTATCACGTGACACCATACCTAAATAAACATACAATTTTAAAATTGCATCATCGTCGAAAGCTTCACTTGGCGTGTCTTTTGTTCGGGGTGATGAAATATAAGGAGCCAAGTTATCTTTTTGAGAAACTTTCATTTAAGTCGAGGCACCATGTGTCCCGCCAATGCTCAACGCAGCTCGCTACAGAGCGGCACAGCTCTGCTGCCTTTAGAGGGAGCTTCCGCTATACTACGACCAAGTGTTGGAATAATATCCCTCCACCAATCAGGAACCTGCGTTGTTTATACGGATTTAAATGCACGTTGAGAAAATTCATTTTTGAGCATCAAAAATTCGAAGAGTCTATACGAAATGACACTAGCGCAATATAACTGACTATATATCATATGAAATTTTAACTTTAATATTAATACTGTTTTATATTTATATAGATTTATTTTGTACCTTTAATTAACCTGTTACCTACTATAAAGTCTGAATATTCATGTCTAACTATGTTTCTCTTTTAAAATGTTTTTCCTTCTGCCTGTGTTTATAAATGTTTACACAAAAGTGCACATTGTTGTGCGTGTTGTCACCCGTCGGTCACAACGGAAGACCAGCGCTGATTGTTCGCATTCAGCATATGCTGAGTTGAGGCCGGCTTGTGACAGGAAATATTCTTATGTACCTAGTTGTTCAATATTGACTCCTATTTTTGTTTCCTGTTACAAATAAACTTCTTTTCTTTCTTCTTCTTCTTTCTGATAATGTATAAAATTAAGTTTATTTTGTCGCTACTCACTCACGCCATCACCGTCACAATACTCCTCCTCAACAATCCCGTCCTCGGTATTAAAAAGTGCTAGAAAGTTCTTTATTATGGCTTTCCGCAATGAGAAAAAACTACTGCAGAAGATATCAACATCATTGTCGCCATCGCTGTTGGAGCTGAAAAGTCGGTTGAATAGTGCGCATGCTCTGTTTATAAAGGAGTTTTGTCTGTAATTGCTGTGAGCTAAAGGAGTCTGAAGCAGTGGACGCCTACGGACACTGTGTGTTGGTACCTTAATTTTTAATTTACATAGCAGTTCAGGACAGTCAATAATACCCCTAGCCACCTTCATCAGGAATGTTAAATCTGCAATGTCCCTGCGCAGGTTCAACGGAAGTAGATGTAGTTTAGCACATTGGTTATGGTATTTGAGTTTAGGTATTTTAAACTTAAAGCCAAGATATCTGATGAACTTCCGCTGAACCCGCTC
>OX463808.1:41213673-41221173 GCA_949825045.1 Argyresthia goedartella | reverse complement strand
CTAACCTAACCTAACCTAACCTAACCTAACCTAACCTAACCTAACCTAACCTAACCTAACCTAACCTAACCTAACCTAACCTAACCTAACCTAACCTAACCTAACCTAACCTAACCTAACCTAACCTAACCTAACCTAACCTAACCTAACCTAACCTAACCTAACCTAACCTAACCTAACCTAACCTAACCTAACCTAACCTAACCTAACCTAACCTAACCTAACCTAACCTAACCTAACCTAACCTAACCTAACCTAACCTAACCTAACCTAACCTAACCTAACCTAACCTAACCTAACCTAACCTAACCTAACCTAACCTAACCTAACCTAACCTAACCTAACCTAACCTAACCTAACCTAACCTAACCTAACCTAACCTAACCTAACCTAACCTAACCTAACCTAACCTAACCTAACCTAACCTAACCTAACCTAACCTAACCTAACCTAACCTAACCTAACCTAACCTAACCTAACCTAACCTAACCTAACCTAACCTAACCTAACCTAACCTAACCTAACCTAACCTAACCTAACCTAACCTAACCTAACCTAACCTAACCTAACCTAACCTAACCTAACCTAACCTAACCTAACCTAACCTAACCTAACCTAACCTAACCTAACCTAACCTAACCTAACCTAACCTAACCTAACCTAACCTAACCTAACCTAACCTAACCTAACCTAACCTAACCTAACCTAACCTAACCTAACCTAACCTAACCTAACCTAACCTAACCTAACCTAACCTAACCTAACCTAACCTAACCTAACCTAACCTAACCTAACCTAACCTAACCTAACCTAACCTAACCTAACCTAACCTAACCTAACCTAACCTAACCTAACCTAACCTAACCTAACCTAACCTAACCTAACCTAACCTAACCTAACCTAACCTAACCTAACCTAACCTAACCTAACCTAACCTAACCTAACCTAACCTAACCTAACCTAACCTAACCTAACCTAACCTAACCTAACCTAACCTAACCTAACCTAACCTAACCTAACCTAACCTAACCTAACCTAACCTAACCTAACCTAACCTAACCTAACCTAACCTAACCTAACCTAACCTAACCTAACCTAACCTAACCTAACCTAACCTAACCTAACCTAACCTAACCTAACCTAACCTAACCTAACCTAACCTAACCTAACCTAACCTAACCTAACCTAACCTAACCTAACCTAACCTAACCTAACCTAACCTAACCTAACCTAACCTAACCTAACCTAACCTAACCTAACCTAACCTAACCTAACCTAACCTAACCTAACCTAACCTAACCTAACCTAACCTAACCTAACCTAACCTAACCTAACCTAACCTAACCTAACCTAACCTAACCTAACCTAACCTAACCTAACCTAACCTAACCTAACCTAACCTAACCTAACCTAACCTAACCTAACCTAACCTAACCTAACCTAACCTAACCTAACCTAACCTAACCTAACCTAACCTAACCTAACCTAACCTAACCTAACCTAACCTAACCTAACCTAACCTAACCTAACCTAACCTAACCTAACCTAACCTAACCTAACCTAACCTAACCTAACCTAACCTAACCTAACCTAACCTAACCTAACCTAACCTAACCTAACCTAACCTAACCTAACCTAACCTAACCTAACCTAACCTAACCTAACCTAACCTAACCTAACCTAACCTAACCTAACCTAACCTAACCTAACCTAACCTAACCTAACCTAACCTAACCTAACCTAACCTAACCTAACCTAACCTAACCTAACCTAACCTAACCTAACCTAACCTAACCTAACCTAACCTAACCTAACCTAACCTAACCTAACCTAACCTAACCTAACCTAACCTAACCTAACCTAACCTAACCTAACCTAACCTAACCTAACCTAACCTAACCTAACCTAACCTAACCTAACCTAACCTAACCTAACCTAACCTAACCTAACCTAACCTAACCTAACCTAACCTAACCTAACCTAACCTAACCTAACCTAACCTAACCTAACCTAACCTAACCTAACCTAACCTAACCTAACCTAACCTAACCTAACCTAACCTAACCTAACCTAACCTAACCTAACCTAACCTAACCTAACCTAACCTAACCTAACCTAACCTAACCTAACCTAACCTAACCTAACCTAACCTAACCTAACCTAACCTAACCTAACCTAACCTAACCTAACCTAACCTAACCTAACCTAACCTAACCTAACCTAACCTAACCTAACCTAACCTAACCTAACCTAACCTAACCTAACCTAACCTAACCTAACCTAACCTAACCTAACCTAACCTAACCTAACCTAACCTAACCTAACCTAACCTAACCTAACTCTAACCTAACCTAACCTAACCTAACCTAACCTAACCTAACCTAACCTAACCTAACCTAACCTAACCTAACCTAACCTAACCTAACCTAACCTAACCTAACCTAACCTAACCTAACCTAACCTAACCTAACCTAACCTAACCTAACCTAACCTAACCTAACCTAACCTAACCTAACCTAACCTAACCTAACCTAACCTAACCTAACCTAACCTAACCTAACCTAACCTAACCTAACCTAACCTAACCTAACCTAACCTAACCTAACCTAACCTAACCTAACCTAACCTAACCTAACCTAACCTAACCTAACCTAACCTAACCTAACCTAACCTAACCTAACCTAACCTAACCTAACCTAACCTAACCTAACCTAACCTAACCTAACCTAACCTAACCTAACCTAACCTAACCTAACCTAACCTAACCTAACCTAACCTAACCTAACCTAACCTAACCTAACCTAACCTAACCTAACCTAACCTAACCTAACCTAACCTAACCTAACCTAACCTAACCTAACCTAACCTAACCTAACCTAACCTAACCTAACCTAACCTAACCTAACCTAACCTAACCTAACCTAACCTAACCTAACCTAACCTAACCTAACCTAACCTAACCTAACCTAACCTAACCTAACCTAACCTAACCTAACCTAACCTAACCTAACCTAACCTAACCTAACCTAACCTAACCTAACCTAACCTAACCTAACCTAACCTAACCTAACCTAACCTAACCTAACCTAACCTAACCTAACCTAACCTAACCTAACCTAACCTAACCTAACCTAACCTAACCTAACCTAACCTAACCTAACCTAACCTAACCTAACCTAACCTAACCTAACCTAACCTAACCTAACCTAACCTAACCTAACCTAACCTAACCTAACCTAACCTAACCTAACCTAACCTAACCTAACCTAACCTAACCTAACCTAACCTAACCTAACCTAACCTAACCTAACCTAACCTAACCTAACCTAACCTAACCTAACCTAACCTAACCTAACCTAACCTAACCTAACCTAACCTAACCTAACCTAACCTAACCTAACCTAACCTAACCTAACCTAACCTAACCTAACCTAACCTAACCTAACCTAACCTAACCTAACCTAACCTAACCTAACCTAACCTAACCTAACCTAACCTAACCTAACCTAACCTAACCTAACCTAACCTAACCTAACCTAACCTAACCTAACCTAACCTAACCTAACCTAACCTAACCTAACCTAACCTAACCTAACCTAACCTAACCTAACCTAACCTAACCTAACCTAACCTAACCTAACCTAACCTAACCTAACCTAACCTAACCTAACCTAACCTAACCTAACCTAACCTAACCTAACCTAACCTAACCTAACCTAACCTAACCTAACCTAACCTAACCTAACCTAACCTAACCTAACCTAACCTAACCTAACCTAACCTAACCTAACCTAACCTAACCTAACCTAACCTAACCTAACCTAACCTAACCTAACCTAACCTAACCTAACCTAACCTAACCTAACCTAACCTAACCTAACCTAACCTAACCTAACCTAACCTAACCTAACCTAACCTAACCTAACCTAACCTAACCTAACCTAACCTAACCTAACCTAACCTAACCTAACCTAACCTAACCTAACCTAACCTAACCTAACCTAACCTAACCTAACCTAACCTAACCTAACCTAACCTAACCTAACCTAACCTAACCTAACCTAACCTAACCTAACCTAACCTAACCTAACCTAACCTAACCTAACCTAACCTAACCTAACCTAACCTAACCTAACCTAACCTAACCTAACCTAACCTAACCTAACCTAACCTAACCTAACCTAACCTAACCTAACCTAACCTAACCTAACCTAACCTAACCTAACCTAACCTAACCTAACCTAACCTAACCTAACCTAACCTAACCTAACCTAACCTAACCTAACCTAACCTAACCTAACCTAACCTAACCTAACCTAACCTAACCTAACCTAACCTAACCTAACCTAACCTAACCTAACCTAACCTAACCTAACCTAACCTAACCTAACCTAACCTAACCTAACCTAACCTAACCTAACCTAACCTAACCTAACCTAACCTAACCTAACCTAACCTAACCTAACCTAACCTAACCTAACCTAACCTAACCTAACCTAACCTAACCTAACCTAACCTAACCTAACCTAACCTAACCTAACCTAACCTAACCTAACCTAACCTAACCTAACCTAACCTAACCTAACCTAACCTAACCTAACCTAACCTAACCTAACCTAACCTAACCTAACCTAACCTAACCTAACCTAACCTAACCTAACCTAACCTAACCTAACCTAACCTAACCTAACCTAACCTAACCTAACCTAACCTAACCTAACCTAACCTAACCTAACCTAACCTAACCTAACCTAACCTAACCTAACCTAACCTAACCTAACCTAACCTAACCTAACCTAACCTAACCTAACCTAACCTAACCTAACCTAACCTAACCTAACCTAACCTAACCTAACCTAACCTAACCTAACCTAACCTAACCTAACCTAACCTAACCTAACCTAACCTAACCTAACCTAACCTAACCTAACCTAACCTAACCTAACCTAACCTAACCTAACCTAACCTAACCTAACCTAACCTAACCTAACCTAACCTAACCTAACCTAACCTAACCTAACCTAACCTAACCTAACCTAACCTAACCTAACCTAACCTAACCTAACCTAACCTAACCTAACCTAACCTAACCTAACCTAACCTAACCTAACCTAACCTAACCTAACCTAACCTAACCTAACCTAACCTAACCTAACCTAACCTAACCTAACCTAACCTAACCTAACCTAACCTAACCTAACCTAACCTAACCTAACCTAACCTAACCTAACCTAACCTAACCTAACCTAACCTAACCTAACCTAACCTAACCTAACCTAACCTAACCTAACCTAACCTAACCTAACCTAACCTAACCTAACCTAACCTAACCTAACCTAACCTAACCTAACCTAACCTAACCTAACCTAACCTAACCTAACCTAACCTAACCTAACCTAACCTAACCTAACCTAACCTAACCTAACCTAACCTAACCTAACCTAACCTAACCTAACCTAACCTAACCTAACCTAACCTAACCTAACCTAACCTAACCTAACCTAACCTAACCTAACCTAACCTAACCTAACCTAACCTAACCTAACCTAACCTAACCTAACCTAACCTAACCTAACCTAACCTAACCTAACCTAACCTAACCTAACCTAACCTAACCTAACCTAACCTAACCTAACCTAACCTAACCTAACCTAACCTAACCTAACCTAACCTAACCTAACCTAACCTAACCTAACCTAACCTAACCTAACCTAACCTAACCTAACCTAACCTAACCTAACCTAACCTAACCTAACCTAACCTAACCTAACCTAACCTAACCTAACCTAACCTAACCTAACCTAACCTAACCTAACCTAACCTAACCTAACCTAACCTAACCTAACCTAACCTAACCTAACCTAACCTAACCTAACCTAACCTAACCTAACCTAACCTAACCTAACCTAACCTAACCTAACCTAACCTAACCTAACCTAACCTAACCTAACCTAACCTAACCTAACCTAACCTAACCTAACCTAACCTAACCTAACCTAACCTAACCTAACCTAACCTAACCTAACCTAACCTAACCTAACCTAACCTAACCTAACCTAACCTAACCTAACCTAACCTAACCTAACCTAACCTAACCTAACCTAACCTAACCTAACCTAACCTAACCTAACCTAACCTAACCTAACCTAACCTAACCTAACCTAACCTAACCTAACCTAACCTAACCTAACCTAACCTAACCTAACCTAACCTAACCTAACCTAACCTAACCTAACCTAACCTAACCTAACCTAACCTAACCTAACCTAACCTAACCTAACCTAACCTAACCTAACCTAACCTAACCTAACCTAACCTAACCTAACCTAACCTAACCTAACCTAACCTAACCTAACCTAACCTAACCTAACCTAACCTAACCTAACCTAACCTAACCTAACCTAACCTAACCTAACCTAACCTAACCTAACCTAACCTAACCTAACCTAACCTAACCTAACCTAACCTAACCTAACCTAACCTAACCTAACCTAACCTAACCTAACCTAACCTAACCTAACCTAACCTAACCTAACCTAACCTAACCTAACCTAACCTAACCTAACCTAACCTAACCTAACCTAACCTAACCTAACCTAACCTAACCTAACCTAACCTAACCTAACCTAACCTAACCTAACCTAACCTAACCTAACCTAACCTAACCTAACCTAACCTAACCTAACCTAACCTAACCTAACCTAACCTAACCTAACCTAACCTAACCTAACCTAACCTAACCTAACCTAACCTAACCTAACCTAACCTAACCTAACCTAACCTAACCTAACCTAACCTAACCTAACCTAACCTAACCTAACCTAACCTAACCTAACCTAACCTAACCTAACCTAACCTAACCTAACCTAACCTAACCTAACCTAACCTAACCTAACCTAACCTAACCTAACCTAACCTAACCTAACCTAACCTAACCTAACCTAACCTAACCTAACCTAACCTAACCTAACCTAACCTAACCTAACCTAACCTAACCTAACCTAACCTAACCTAACCTAACCTAACCTAACCTAACCTAACCTAACCTAACCTAACCTAACCTAACCTAACCTAACCTAACCTAACCTAACCTAACCTAACCTAACCTAACCTAACCTAACCTAACCTAACCTAACCTAACCTAACCTAACCTAACCTAACCTAACCTAACCTAACCTAACCTAACCTAACCTAACCTAACCTAACCTAACCTAACCTAACCTAACCTAACCTAACCTAACCTAACCTAACCTAACCTAACCTAACCTAACCTAACCTAACCTAACCTAACCTAACCTAACCTAACCTAACCTAACCTAACCTAACCTAACCTAACCTAACCTAACCTAACCTAACCTAACCTAACCTAACCTAACCTAACCTAACCTAACCTAACCTAACCTAACCTAACCTAACCTAACCTAACCTAACCTAACCTAACCTAACCTAACCTAACCTAACCTAACCTAACCTAACCTAACCTAACCTAACCTAACCTAA